>CAJVRN010000216.1:3110000-3117500 GCA_911728415.1 Lagocephalus sceleratus | reverse complement strand
CATCAAGCCAGTTGCACACATATTACTGGACCACAGCTATGACCAACAGCCACGGTCTCAAGGGGCCGTGAACTATAAAGAATGTTATAAGTCAGAGCATGGAGATGCGAGCCTGTGTGTGTTATATTAGATTACAAGTCAGGCTAGGGTTATATCCATGTCATTGTTTCACCCCAAGCGCCTGGGATTCCACACATAATACTGTGCAAAATGGCTACTGAGAACATCTTGGATGTGTTGATAGGCAGCAAAATGCTTAATTGGGAGGGGGGGGTGTTTAAATCCCAATAAAGAAGGTTTTATTCTTACTTGAAGTGCAAATTCTGACACACCACACATTTTTTTTTTACAAACAATCAGCATAAAAACTGTAAGGTTGTGTCAAGAACGATCTTGAGGTAACAGTAAGGTAAATGTTTAATTTTACAGTGTCAACACGGCGCTCTTGTATGAGGTCCTTATCAGTTAAACATCTGGTGGATTTCTGTTAGTGCCCTAGGAGGTAACTGATTACACTCGACTGTCATACGCAGTATGAGAGACCACATTCATCATTTTTCAGGAGTGGAATTCCCCTTGTGATGTTCCCAAACCCAGAGAAAAACTATGGAACCCATATCAAATGTAAAAAATGAAGATATATTTTCACAGCAACAAAGTAAAACAAAGGAAGATGAAATGAATAAGGCTTGCCTGGAAGTGTGTGTGCGTGTGTGTTGATCCTGAAAATGTTCCTTGGGAAATCTGGAAACAGTTGCACAGACAAGAGCGCACAGAGAAAAACTGGACGAGGTCTTTGGGTAATATTGGCGTAGTAATATTAGCATTTGCTTTCCCTACCAAATGAAGTGGGAAACATGGTTTCATGTAGTGACTTCAAGATATTACAGGTCTCTAGAGCACGGATTTTCTGCCAATAGAATTCATCGCCATGACAGCAAAAACAAAAACTGCAAGGGAAAGGGTATCTAATACTTTTCAGATTAAATAATCATTACTCACCTCTCTGATTTCAGATCTGTGTTTCACTAATGACATCACTCTAAAATCACCAACACTAGCTTTAAAAAAAAAACTTGGCTTGGCTGAACACCTACAAGTTGATGACTCCCAGACATTTGTTAGTGATAACTCGATTTCTGCTTTCTTTTGTTTTGTGTCTTTTGTTTTTTTAGTTATGCCTCAAGAGGATTTAAATGCAGCCCCGACTTGCCTTCTCTTTGCATCCCCTCCTTTTTGTTTCAGGCTACGCAGGTTCATGTGGAACAGCCCGCTGGGGAGACGCTCAGAAGAACACTTACAGAAGAGCTAACTCTTTGTTGTCCAGAACACGAGCTGAAAAACACTTTGTGGTCTAAGCAGCACCATAAAGAAGGTCATCTGGGTTTTATTCCTCCCTCCCCATATTCCAGTGGGGTACATAAGACAATAAATTGCAGGGGAGGGAGCAGGGGTGCTTGACCCAGTCTTCTGAAAGCTTGGGACAACCTGCAACGCTTGTGTTGGCTGTTTGCAGTGTGCAGCCTCGCCCTCCAGCAGTGGCGGGGATTGAGAGATCCCTCTCCCCGTGGTGGAGCCGATAGGTCATGGTGCATTCCAGACATTTTCTGTCTGTTGGTTTTCCACCGGGAAGGTTCGGAATGAGCCCGCTGCAGCAACAAAGAATCCCGTTTATCTTTGATCTGTGCATCGCATCTGAGGAGATCCAGATAACGACTGAAAGAATCGACTTCAGAACAATAGAAAAAAGTCCATATTTCAAGTAATGTTTGAACAAAAGGCAACGGCTTCACATGTATTGTGGGCAATATCAGATTCATATATTGTCTTTCAGTGCAGTCAGTGTTTTCTGTCCACTTGTGATGATGGTGTGTGTCTCTTTCTGCTTCAGAATGATGAATGAGTTAAATGTTATAAATGAAGAAATCAAGCATGGCGATGGAATTACCAAGATAAACAAAGAACAGATGAAGACAAATGACTTATAATGAGTCTGTTAATCTGCCTACTTAGTTTAAAATTTTAAAAAAGGCCTGTGATACCAAATGATCACCGTGCTGCTCAGTAACACTGGCTTTTGATATGCTAGATTCTCTCAGCAAATATTGGAAAAAACTAAAAACAGCCATGACAAAAACTCTTTTAAGTCTTTAGGGTGAATTCAGGTCTAAATGGGGACTGTTGGTGTGACCAGACCGGAAAGATACCACACTAAGGTGGATTTTGTAATACGTCCTTGAGGTGGAGCATGTGGTGTGTTCAGCAGTTTGCCCTGGCTCCAGCTGCACGGCTGCTCACACCGTCTCTCTGGACGGCCACATAATAGAATGCATCATCAGGAACTCGGAGATATACATTAAAAATGGCAGGAGATATTTAATGGCTTTTGAAGCACAGAGCACAAGGCCATTAGAAGTTAAAACCACAGTTGTTAGTGCTACAACAAGCACGTGCTTTGTCTTTATGGCAGGACAGACGGCACGGCGACCCACGTTGAGGTTGGCACATTCTCCCTCCTGCTTTATTACTGAAAGGTCAAGTCACTGTTTTGCAAATGCAAAAGACCATCTTTCGTCCTCTAACTGTACGGAGAGTCACACCAGAATTTAGTTTGTGATTTGAAGAGTATAAAATCCTTCTTCGAAAGCTGACAGTGTTTTGGAAAAGGCTGCTGTCAGCCACAAGCTGGGGATTGTAGGAGTGTGGCAGTGAAATCAATTTGTGCCATCAATTGGAACTATAACCAATAAAGCGCTAAATGCAATAAAATGCAGCAGATGCCAGTAAAACTTTGTGGTTGAGTCACTTGAGGGAGAGCAATGAAAGCCGATTTTTTTTTTTTTGTTACGCAAGTTGAGAGGGGATCACACAGTCTAGTCTAAACTACCTCATGATGCAGGACTGGTCAAGTTGATAGTTAGTGCTTCCTGATGTTATGACCATTTATTGTTTTTAATAATTTGCTCTGATATAGCCAATAAAGAGTATGTCTATCATCTCCCTCACAGTGCAAGCATTTAAATATTCATACATCCTCATATAAGGACAGACAGGATGTTGAGTTCTGTAATAAAATCCCAGACAGCATCTGTAAAAGTATATTGCTGAACACAAATGAAGAGCAGCTTTGCGGTTCGTGCTTAATAAATGGAAAGAAATACCTTAACAACCAACAAAGAGATGCCAACTAAAAGCAAATGGACCAAAAGAGTGCAGAGAGTGCATACAGAGAGTAGGCAGACGTATATGAAAGCAACACAAAAATCTGAAGCTCCGCTGTGCTCTGAGGCACGCCCATGAAATATTTATGACCTTACACATTCTATCCACCACCAGTCCAGGGGAACAGCCAAGGAGAACCTTTAGGTCTGAACTGAACTCTGGAGCAGATAGGGTGGACAGGTCGCTCTGAGGCTCAAAATTCTTCCTATGCAGATCCTATTACAGAGCTAACCAGCAGCTACAAAGGTCCTTCAGTAATCACTCCAAATCCTTTATGTTCCTAAAGCTCTTAATGCACAATGTGACTCTACATTGATTAAATTGTTTTCCTTAACAATAGACTGGCCTTGCCGGGTGAGCCCAGTACACACGCTTCCTTCGCGAGCTGATGGTGGGAGTACCCGACTGCTGTAAGGAATGAGTCAGGGCCCGTGGAGCCCCGTCCCCTGTGTGGGACGGTCTTTCCTCAGCTTACACTGTGGGCAAACACACCAGGATTTCCAGGATGCTCGCATCCCATCAGGTTTCATGAAACTCCTGGCCACCATAGTAATGTAGGATCTCTGCCAAAAACTAGTTACTAGCTGTAAATTCCCCACTAGATAATAAAACTTGCTTTTGATGAGAGCCAGAGGATAAATCATTAATATCTCGTTACTACCAATTAACAGACTACTGATTTGCTTCAATGATGGAATTAGACAAACTTAACGCACGGCCTTGAAAAACAAATCAGGAACAGAAGAATTCATATAAGGAATAAAAATAAAATGCAGGCGCTATTTAAGCCACCAAAAGCCTGCAATGCTGCTGTGTAAATGTTTGCTGAATGGGAGCAGGCAAAACAGGCACAATGACTGAGCAACCGGGGGTCTGGCAGTTACCCAGCAAACACCACCAACGGACTCGAAATGACGTTTAATCAGGGGGTTTACAGAGCAAACAGAAACAAAAGGAGAAGAAAACCAGAGAATGACAGAGGGAGCCAATGAATTACTCAGCAGACATATCTCTCCTTCTCCCTCCCTGCAGGAGATAATGGGGACCATCCGTCTTCTCGCCCTCCTTTTTGCCCCATATTTTGGCTAGTCATCTGCATCCAGGTCAACTGAGAAATACCGCAGGCTCTTTACATTAGCTGCGATATATAGAATTTGGTTCGCAGGGATTCTCTTTTGCAGCACTGAGGGAGAGTCGAGAGCGATTAGGAGGCAGAAGAACACAGATTCCTAGTAAACATTAATTTAAACAAAAGGTTCAAAACACGGGAGAGGCTACCAGTGAAGTGTCCAAAGATAACAACATGACCGTAAATCGCAGTAGTTTGAGAAAAACTGTAAATCAGAAGACGGATGGATGCGATTAAAAACATGTCACGTAAAGAAACACAGCAGATATAACAGATATGTTTAAATTAATCTATCTCGAGAGAACACAATTTATTACAACCACCAGAATAAACGTGCAGGCATTCAGGCCGACCGCACCGATGCTGCAATTTCATCCAGCCGAGCTGCTGGATTGTGTAAAAGTCACGGTGCTACTAAACTGCTTAACAAAACATGCATGAGGCATCAATTCGTCTGCATGAATAAATAATGTTTTTTTTCTCGGCACCATCATCACTCACTCCTACTAGAAGACTCTTTCACGCTAAACACCAAAATGTAACTCATGCTGCTCTGAAATAACTCTGAGAAGAGTTGATCGAGGAAAAAAATGGAATATCTGCACGATTTCCCGGCCCTCATCTCTGTCCAATAACACAAGGCATCTGTTCTATCTGGAGACAGGATGCAACAAGGAGGCAAGAGGAGGGCATCAGAGCGAGGTGAAGAGTTCACAGCAGCAGCAGCATAAAGAAATAAGAATGGAGAATGAAAGTAAAAGGACGGCTTGTTGTGTAGAAAAAAGGGAAGGGCTTTTTCTGCTTTGATGGGGTGGAAAATAGAAGAAATGGAGGCTCCTTGAGGCAGTGGAAGGCAAAATTACAGAATAGAGACAGAAGTCACATTTTCAGGAGGGCATTGGTACCAGAGCTCCAATACCGGAGTACGTGACAGGCAGTGTGCAAGAAGAGGAAAGCAGATGGATACAGACAGTTAGTAGCAGCTCCTGAAGAAAAAAAAATAGATTATCCCACGAGGAACCTTAACTCAATTCCTCTTTTCCTAATTCCATGATAAGGCCAACAGCTAAAACAGATGCATGAAAACCTTCAAATTCACTCTGGGTCAAGATTCTGACAGTTGTGCTAATAGACACCGGTGGTTTGTGCAGTATTGGGAACCCTTAAGGTCGAATCTCAAATCTCATCAGACTTCAGGCAGGTCATTAATTAACATGACTTTAACGTGGCTCTGCTAATTGAGCAGCACAAGAGCCCCTCGATTAAAAGCTCTGCAGCTGACAATGGGCTCCATTGAATGGACATAAAAATACAAGAAAAGCTTTGTGGACTGAGGAACAATCGCTCTTGTATTCACACTGCACGTAAGACTCAGTGAGGGGTTCATGGGGGAGTAAAGTTAGATGCAAAGTTCATGTTTAACACAAAATGGGGAGTAAATATGTCAATTTCTCACTTTATCTTCACAAAGTCCTCCCTCTATGTCCAACTTTGCATCCAGTATTTTAATATCCAGAAGTAGACTTATTAATACAGAACTTAAACGGAGGTTAAGTCCAATTTTAATTTAGAGTATCAGACAACTTAGAAAATATATTCCAATCATGTAAATTGCAATTCTCATGTAAACCAGATTACATAAAAAATGTTCTATGGCTGAACATGGGAAAAAATTATCACCAGAATTGAAAAGAAATACCAAGTCCAAGTAAGATGGATGCCTAAAAATCCATTTAGCATCTCCCGACAAACGTCTGGGAGTGTTCTGTTCTGATCAACTTTCCTCTTGACCTTTTGATGGTGCGGATCCAGACAGCGGTGCAGCCTCTGCTTAATCAGGACCACACATTCACAATTAAATAAACCAATCGCTAAAACGGGGACTGGAGCTGTGCTGAAGTGGCAGAGGAACCGAGCAGCAGCAGCAGCAGCATGGGTGTGTCGGCTCAGCTGTTCGGGCATATCTACAGGATCACATACGTGGAGTTTGATCCAGCTTTATCTCTCTAATGTCACAGCAATTAAAACACGAACAGCAGTTCGTCACCGATCCACCAGGAATAAAGTCATCAATTATCCTGTGTGGGATAGTTTATCAAGTCCAGACAACTACAGAAGTTCAGAAACGGAATAAAAAAGCCTTCTCGGAGCTCCACTGATGGTCGTGTGTTTTGTTTTTTTTTCTGAACATCAACCACATTTGCAACACAGGGCGGTGGTTTCACGGTTTGGCCCCGGCGGTAGCTCCAACTTACCTTCGGAGAGCTCCAGCTCCAGCTCCGCCAGCTTCTCCCGAACCTCCGCCGGCAGGGTCACACCGACGGCCGGCGCGGGGTCCAACATCACCGCGGCGAGCAGCCCGGTGGAGGTCCTCTCAGCCATGGCGGTCCGGTACGGGGGGATTTAAAGGAAAAATAAAAAAAAAAACAAGGCTCCTCCGGGCGGCAGGTGGAGGAGACGACGACGCGGGGGCGGACAGGTTGGACCGGGGCTCGAGACGGCACCACCACCCCCCCACCTCAGTCGAGTTTGGCCGGGGAGGGCGGGCAGGGGACCGCTGCCTCTCCCGTCGGGCTGCGACGTCGTCCAGATGTGCGAGCGCTCTTCCCCGGCGTCATGACAGGGCTAGCTGCGGGGCTAGCGCGCACACACACACACACACACACACCCCTCACACACACACACACACACACACCCCTCACACACACACGCACTCCTCACACACACACACCTGGACGGGCGCTCGGCTGAAGTGCGCGGGGACCCGGGTCCGGTTCTCCGCCGCGGTGCGCGCTGACAGTCCCCCCCACCTCCTCCGCCGCCACCGCCGCCGCCGCCCCGGCTCCGCGTCCTGGGCTGACCGTCGTCGGCTGCTTCCCTCCGGCGGGGGGAGAGAACTCATTCAACTCCTCGCTCGCCTCCCACGTCGCCATTGCATCATAGCAACAGCGGCGCGCGTCCCCGAGCCTCCTTCCCCGCGGTTGTGTGCGGGCGCGCCGCCGCCGCGGGGCCGCCGCGGCCCTCGGCTGCCCCCTAGAGGCGCGACGGCCGCGGCGCTGCTGCGACGACAGCGGCGTTTTTAAAACGCATAAAAAGGGTTTTTTTTTAAAATCTGATTCACGCCGGGCGTTTGCTCAGACGCTGTTTTA